>JAVIAB010000104.1:3328906-3348906 GCA_032433765.1 Megaustenia siamemsis
AGAATGCTTTGGAAGTTGCTGAGTCATTATGGAATCCCCATAAAGTTTATTAACCTGATAAAAACAATGTATGAAGGAACAAAATGTAGTGTGGTGCATGAAGGACAGCTTACAGAAGCATTTGAAATAAGAACAGGAGTAAGGCAAGGATGCCTTCTGTCTCCATTTCTCTTTCTACTGGCCATAGATTGGATTATGAAAATAACGCAAAACAACAGAAATGGGATCCAGTGGTCACTGACCAAACAACTTGATGATTTAGACTTTGCTGATGACATAGCTCTCCTATCACACAGCCACCAACAGATGCAAGATAAAATGAGTATATTAGATGAGAGATCACAACAGCTAGGACTAAAGATTAATAGAGATAAGACCAACATTATGAGAATTAATGAAGTTGGCAATAACCAAATAAAACTAGGAGAAATACCTCTACTAGACGTACAATCTTATATATATCTGGGCAGTAATATAGATAAAGAGGGAGGAACAGAAAACGATACCAAAATAAGGATATCAAAAGCAAGAGGAGCTTTCATTGCACTGGGAAACATATGGAAATCCAAAGAAATTAGGCTAAATACAAAAATACAAATTTTCAACTCCAATGTTAAGTCGGTTCTATTATATGGCTGTGAAACATGGAGAATAACAAAATTGACAATCACGAAGGTACAGACTTTCATTAATGGATGCTTGCGCAGAATAAAGGGATGGAAATGGCAGGACAAAGTCACAAACGTGGAATTATGGAAATGTACCGGTCAAATACCAGTGGATAAAGAAATACAGCGAAGACGATGGCGATGGATAGGACACACACTACGGAAACCAACTGAGAGTATTACACAACAGGCCCTTTTTTGGAATCCCCAGGGGAAAAGACAAAGAGGAAGACCAAGGAATTCTTGGAGAAGACAGATTGAAGCAGAGATGAAGATGATGGGGAAGACATGGAATGATCTTAAAAGAATTGCAAAAAACAGAACGACTTGGAAAGTGTTTGTTGAAGACCTATGCTCCACTGGGAGCTAAAAGGTAGAAGACTACATATTATAAATTATAACTTACTACTTCTTCTTCTTCAACATCCTTTCGAGCCGTAACCGGCCCATAGGGCGTAGACCAAGATACACCTTCTCCTATATGAATTTTTGTTCTAGCAGTTTTCTTTTAAAGATATTTTATCAAATCTCGCCATCTGTCTCTGTTCTGTGCAAGCAGTTCTATCTCATTGAGGGAGCCGATTCCTGCTGCTCTTGCCTCTCTCATCAATGTTCTTCTCAGTGTCTCCCTGGGTAACTTACTACTACATATTATAAATTATAACTTACTACTACATATTATAAATTATAAATTATAACTTACCGCTACATATTATAAATTATAACTTACTACTACATATTATTAATTATAAATTATAACGTACTACTACATATTATAAATTATAAATTATAACTTACTACTACATATTATAAATTATAACTTACTACTACATATTATAAATTATAACTTACTACTACATATTATAAATTATAAATTATAACTTACTACTACATATTATAAATTATAACGTACTATTACATATTATAAATTATAACTTACTACTACATATTATAAATTATAAATTATAACTTACCGCTACATATTATAAATTATAACTTACCGCTACATATTATAAATTATAACTTACCACTACATATTATAAATTATAACTTACTACTACATATTATAAATTATAACTTACCACTACATATTATAAATTATAACTTACCGCTACATATTATAAATTATAACTTACCACGACATATTATAAATTATAACTTACCACTACATATTATAAATCGCAACTTATTACTAATACAAACTCCAACGAACCACTGTTATAAACTATAAGTTACCATTAGCACAAATTATAATTCACCACAAACGTCAATTACTCATCGAGGGGAAAAATATGAGTACCTCCGAAGACGGAGTAATCTGCCTGTACGGCGAGGACCACGACTCCCAGGGAAAAACGGATTAACGAGCAAAATTGAGTTCCTTGTCTCTAGGGACTTCACCAATAGTGGAAGCTGGTGAACGCAAAAAAAAAAAAGATTACGTGCCTCAATCTATTACCTTATCAAAACTATAGCACATTACAAAACT
Organism: Megaustenia siamemsis; assembly: GCA_032433765.1. Classification (NCBI taxonomy): domain Eukaryota; kingdom Metazoa; phylum Mollusca; class Gastropoda; order Stylommatophora; family Ariophantidae; genus Megaustenia; species Megaustenia siamemsis. The sequence goes on from JAVIAB010000104.1 coordinate 3,331,064, forward strand.
ATAGCACATTACAAAACTATAGCACATTACAAAACTATAGCACATTACAAAACTATACTAATTTCCAAAACTGTAGCACAGAGCAAAAACTATACTAACTTCTAAAACTATCTAGCACAGCAAAAACTATACTAACTTCTAAAACTATAACACAGAGCAAAAACTATACTAACTTCTAAAACTATCTAGCACAGAGCAAAAACTATACTAACTTCTAAAACTATCTAGCACAGAGTAAAAACTATACTAACTTTTAAAACTATAACACAGAGCAAAAACTATACTAACTTCTAAAACTATAACACAGAGCAAAAACTATACTAACTTCTAAAACTATAACACAGAGCAAAAACTATACTAACTTCTAAAACTATAACACAGAGCAAAAACTATACTAACTTCTAAAACTATTACACAGAGCAAAAACTATACTAACTTCTAAAACTATAACACAGAGCAAAAACTATACTAACTTCCAAAACTATATCACAGAGCAAAAACTATACTAACTTCCAAAACTATATCACAGAGCAAAAACTATACTAACTTCCAAAACTATAACACAGATCATGGCTCAATGCGGCAGTATTTGCCTATGACGTCTTCGAAGGCTTCCACAGACGAGAGGAGACATGTGCTGCTGCTATAGATCTGGAGGATTCATACAACAGGGTACCATTTGAATATCTCATGCATATGCTCCTCAAACTGGCGGTGCACCCCGTCCTCATTAGATGGATCGCCGCGGCACTGTTTCAGAGGAAGGTGATACTCAGATGTGGAAGTTGGTCTTCCGAGCCAACATCCATTTGCCCAGGGCTGCCACAATGCTCACCATTGTCACCAGTTCTTTTTAACGTGTACACAATAACGATCGCGGAACAACAACTGGATGGGAGGGGAAGAACTATGACTTTTACTGATGATATTCTGGTATATCGACAGGGAAGAGACAGACGGGGAGTCGCCTCCACAATGAAAGATGAACTCGATCGCATTTCTTCCTGGTGTGGGGTTTCAGGTGCCTTGGTTAATCCTAATAAAGCATCAGTTTCATGGTTCTCCCTTAACAATCATATCGGTAATACGACCACACCGGTAGTACGAATGGGAGCTGATGAGGTGACCAGGGACAAGTTGATGACATACCTTGGAGTTAAGTTTGATCGCAGCCTGTGTTTTCGGGACCACGTCGACCATGTGATAACAAAATCCCGCAAATGATTAGCCACCTTGAAGGTCATGGCAGCTGCCAACATCGAGCAGAGGCTACTTACTCTTCTGTTCCAGGGATTAGTCCTCGCACCAATCGAGTATGCCCTGGTAATTCTTACTGTCAGTACGACTCAAATTGATAGGCTGGAGAAAATACAAAATGAAGCCATGCACATTATCCTGGGATGTACGAGGGACACTCCCTGTGTAGCAATGAGGTATCTTCTTGACTTTCCAACCATGGATGACAGAATCAAGATCTGGAGAGCACGAGCATACCTGAAGATTAGTACAGATACAGAGCATCCATTGTACCGCGTGCTCAACACAGGGAAAGGTGCCAGGCTAAAAAGAGGCAAATCATGGGTGGGCCGAGCAGAAGATGTCATCAAACAGGTCTGTGGGCTTACCAATATCAGCGTTGGTGAGGAGTGGATACCGGTGCCTACGTCATTCAAGGGGACTTTCTCGTGTATTGTCACACTCGACAGGAAAAGTAGGGAACAGAACCCGGTCGTGGTTAATGCTGAAGTCAACGGTCTCATCTGCGATAACACCGATGAGAAAGATGCAGTCATCTATACAGACGGATCTCTAAGACGACACCAAAGAAGTGCATGGGCATTTACAGCACGCTCGGCAGGCAGAATAGTCAAGGAAGACAGTGGTGCATACGTCATGACCACGAGTAGCATGACAATGGAGGTGATGGCAGTGACCAAGGCATTCAAATGGTTAGAGTCACAAGACTACACCCACGCATGTATACTGAGTGATTCGATGAGCATGATAAAAAAAGTGGAGGCGGGCTCTGTACGCATGCAATGGGTAGAGTCGTTGCAGAAATCCAAAATACGTAAGGTCACCTTTGTCTATGTCCCTGGACATGCGGGGGTACGGGGAAATGAAAGAGCGGACAGGTTGGCTTGTTGCGCTGTCGTTGAGGACGGGCAACCAATGGATCGGGCGGACATCATCAATGCGCTTCGAGATGTGGGAAGAGCACAGGACTTCGACAAACACAGATCCACGTCACTTCTTCGGATGATGGAAATGGGAGTTAAGTTGGGCACAGCAAGAAATGAGACACTTAGTGGCCGTGTAAGAAGACTTATCAACCAACATAGAACTGGAGTCGTCAGTCGCTGGACACTGAGGGAATTGCTGAGGATGGGATCTGAGCACCTATGGACATGTTCGGAGTGCAATGATGATGACCCGCAAATAACTCAATAACTATAACACAGAGCAAAAACTATACTAACTTCTAAAACTATAACACAGAGCAAAAACTATACTAACTTCTAAAACTATCTAAAACAGAGTAAAAACTATACTAACTTCTAAAACTATCTAAAACAGAGTAAAAACTATACTAGCTACCAAAAATATAACAAATACCAAAACTATAGCACAGAGCAAAACATAGTATCTACCAGAATAATAGCAATTTTTTAAAATATAGCAAATACTAAAAAGATTGTAACAATCAAAACTATAGCAAGAAATAATACTATAGTGAAGATTTTTTTTTATTATAGCAAAATGTAGAACTATAAGAAGGAACAAATCTATAACAATGATCAAAATTATAACAGTGGCGAAAATGTATAGTAAACAACAAAGCTGCAACAAACGACAAAAACAAAACAAGCACTGAAATTATAACAAACATGGCAATTATTATAACAAAAGCAGATATATAATGACCACCAAAACTATAATAAACATCGACATTAATACATGCACACACACAACAACACACGCACACACATTATAACGTGCACCAAAACTATCGCAAATAAAAAAAAACTACAAAAACTACAACAAACAAATAATTTACAACAAGCACCAAAATTATAACAAACACAAAAACTACAACAAAAACTCTAACAACAAACAAAAACTACAACCATCAACAAAACTCTAAGAACAAACACCAAAACAACAACAAACAACAAAACTCCAACAAAAAACAACAAAACTACAACAACAAACAACAAAATTCAAACAACAATCATCAAAGCTGCAACAACAAACAACAAAACTTCAACAACAAACAACAAAACTTCAACAACAAACAACAAAACCTCAACAACAAACAACAAAACTCAAACAACAATCATCAAAACTGCAACAACAAACAACAAAACTCCTACAACAAAACTTCAACAACAAACAACAAAACTTCAACAACAAACAACAAAACTTCAACAACAAACAACAAAACTCCAACAACAAACACCAAAACAACAACAAACAACAAAACTCCAACAACAAAACAACAAAACTACAACAACAAACAACAAAACTCCAACAACAAAACTCCAACAACAAAACTTCAACAAACAACAAAACTTCAACAACAAACAACAAAACTCCAACAACAAAAAATAAAACTTCAACAACAAACAACAAAACTCCAACAACAAACAACAAAACTCCAACAACAAAACTCCAACAACAAACAACAAAACTCCAACAACAAACAACAAAACTCCAACAACGAAACTCCAACAACAAACAACAAAACTCCAACAACAATCAACAAAACTCTAGCAACAAACAACAAATCTCCAACAACATGAACAAAACTGCAACGACAAGCAGCAAAACTCGAACAACAATCAACAAAACTCCAACAACAAAAACTCTAAAAACAAACAACAAAACTTCAACAACAAAACTCCAACAACAAAAAATAAAACTTCAACAACAAACAACAAACAACAAAACTCCAACAACAAACAACAAAACTCCAACAACAAAACTTCAACAAACAACAAAACTCCAACAACAAACAACAAAACTGCAACAACAAAAATAAAACTTCAACAACAAACAACAAAACTCCAACAACAAACACCAAAACAACAACAAACAACAAAACTCCAACAAAAAAACAACAAAACTACAACAACAAAACTCAAACAACAATCATCAAAACTGCAACAACAAACAACAAAACTCCAACAACAAAACTTCAACAACAAACTACAAAACTTCTTCAACAACAAAACTTCAACAACAAACTACAAAACTTCAACAACAAAAAACAAAACTCAAACAACAAAAAATAAAACTTCAACAAGAAACAACAAAACTCCAACAACAGACAACAAAGCAATAAAAAGCAACAAAACTGCAACAACAAGCAGCAAAATTCCAACAACAATCAACAAAACTCTAGCAACAAACAACATAACTCCAACAACAAAAACTCTAAAAACAAACAACAAAACTTCATCAACAAACAACAAAACTCCAACAACGAACAATAATTCTCCACCAACAAACAACAAAACTCCAACAACAAACAAGAAATCTCCAACAACAAACAACAAAACTCCAAGAACAAACAACAAATATCCAACAACAAACAACAAAACTCCAAGAACAAACAACAAATACCCAACAACAAACAACAAATATCCAACAACAAGCAACAAAACTCCAAGAACAAACAACAAATATCCAACAACAAACAACAAAACTCCAACAACAAACAACAAATATCCAACAACAAACAACAAAACTCCAACAACAAACAACAAATATCCAACAACAAGCAACAAAACTCCAAGAACAAACAACAAATATCCAACAACAAACAACAAAACTCCAAGAACAAACAACAAATATCCAACAACAAACAACAAAACTCCAAGAACAAACAACAAATATCCAACAACAAACAACAAAACTCCAAGAACAAACAACAAATATCCAACAACAAACAACAAAACTCCAACAACAAACTACAAAACTCCAACAACAAGCACCAAAACTTGACAAACACAAATCTAGTTCCAGACCTACAGGTCGAACACACCGCCATTCAACTGTCTTCAATGTTCTCTCCCTTTCAGGTCTATGAGCTGACGGCCATCTTGATAGCCCTTCTGGCAATTTTCTCGTTCTGTGCAGCCACGTCCGCCCCATTTCGCATCAGCATCGACAATTCCACCAAGAATTCCTCATCAGCAGAGGTCACAAACGACCCATCCACACTGGACATTCCCGACAGGTCAAGCCAAACTATAGTGAACCCAGCTCTCCAGATAGTTGATTACATCTGTCTTGCTTTCTTCACGTTGGAATTCGTCTTGCTAGTTCTGTGCGCACCCAATCTGCGCAAGTTTGTCTTCAGTATAACAGCTCTCATCGATGTATTGGCAATTCTTCCAGACTACATCCAGTTAATTGTCCAGGCTTTCAGCAAAGACGAGAACAGAGGCGTGGTCATGGATATACTGCCAATTCTCCGTTTAATGAGAGTCATTCGTATTTTTCGAGTTATCCGGAGAGTCCCCGGGTTGTGGATTATGATATGTACACTTAAGGCCAGCTACAAAGACCTGTGTCTGATGTTGGTCTTCCTATTGGCTGGGACACTTCTGTTTGGGTCCGTCATATACTTTGTGGACGATACAAGTGTCTTTACAAGCATTCCTCAGAGCTTCTGGTGGGCTATTGTTACTATGACAACCGTGGGGTACGGAGATATGGTCCCTAAAACCGGATGGGGACAGTTGGTTGCTTCCATGGCAACCGTCTGTGGTGTCCTTCTTATCGGATTTACAATCCCTTCTCTTGTCAATAACTTTATTGTCTATAACAATCTTATACAGTTTGATGCCAGACATCGGAAATTATTGGCTAATAAGATTGAGGATGAGGAGAAGGAGAAGAGAAATGGCCCTTTTACTTTTGATGTGTCATCTCAGAGAAGTAGTGTTTCTTAATGAGGAAGTGACGTATGTGTTGTCAATGTGCAAAGTAAATATCAAATTACAGAATCCATCCACTGTATGACCGATTCACCCTGTAGCTATGGCCTCTACTCGTTCACCCCTTTCATCAGCCGTGACATTAAACATCCCCGGGTTGTTCCCTCAAAAACTATAACAAATGAAAAGACTATTACAAAGACAAAATCTATAACAAAGACAAAAATTGTAACAAAGACAAAAACTATAACAAACACAAAGACTACAACAAAGACAAAAACTATAACAAACACAAAGACTACACCAAAGACAAAACTATAACAAACACAAAGACTACAACAAAGACAAAAGCTATAACAAACACAAAGACTACAACAAAGACAAAAACTGTAACAAACACAAAGACTACAACAAAGACAAAACTATAACAAACACAAAGACTACAACAAAGACAAAAACTATAACAAACATACAGACTACAACAAAAAAAAAGCTATAACAAACACAAAGACTACAACAAAAACTATAACAAACACACAGTCTACAACAAAGACAAAAACTATAACAAACACACAGACTACAACAAAGACAAAAAACTGTAATAAACACAAAGACTACAACAAAGACAAAAACTATAATAAACACAAAGACTACAACAAAGACAAAAACTGTAACAAAGACAAAGCCTACAACAAAGACAAAAACTATAATAAACACAAAGACTACAACAAAGACAAAATCTATAACAAAGACAAAGCCTACAACAAAGACAAAATCTATAACAAAGACAAAAACTGTAACAAACACAAAGACTACAACAAAGACAAAAACTATAACAAACACAAAGATTACAACAAAGATAAAAACTATAACAAAGACAAAAGTTATAACAAACACAACGTCTACAACAATCACTGAAAATATAACGATCAATGAGACTTCAGCAACAGCTATAATAAACACAAAAACTATAACATAAACATTTAACTTACAGTAAACAGTATAACTGTTCTTTCAAGACCCAATCTACCCAAAACACCACAATTGTAGCAAATACAAACATTGCACAAAAATCTATCAATCAAAACTTGACGCAAAGTTCAAGACCTGTAAGTAAAGAACTCCTTCCATTCCACTGACCCTATAGTTATCTCCGTTTCAGGTCTACGAATGGACAGCCATCTTTCTAGCCGGTCTAGCCATATTCTCGTTCTGTGCTGCCACCACTGAAACGTTCCGTGTGAGAAAAGACAACCAGGTCACTAACACGAGCCCTTCATCGGAAGTGTTCCCAATAAACTTATCTGCACTCAACATTAGATCAGGCCGAGATTTGACAGAAGAAACCGAAGTGGGTCCAGTATTAGAAGTTATGGATGTCATTTGTCTTATTTTCTTCACTTTGGAACTTATTTTGTTAATTTTCTGTGCACCAAAGACATGGAAATTTGTCTTTAGCAACACAGCCTTGATCTATGTTTTAGCAATTCTTCCAGATTACATTGAACTTGTTGTTCAGAAGATCAAAAAAACTGAAAGCAAAACAGAATTCAAAGGGGTTCTTTCAATTTTGCGTTTAATGAGAGTGGTTCGTATTTTTCGAGTTATTCGGAGAATCTCCGGGTTGCGGATTATGATCTACACACTGAAGGCCAGTGGTAAAGACCTGTGCCTAATGCTGATGTTTCTATTGGCAGGGACGCTCCTCTTTGGCTCTGTCATGTACTTCGTGGACGACAACACGATCTTCACGAGCATCCCTCAAAGCTTCTGGTGGGCTATTGTTACCATGACAACCGTGGGGTACGGAGATATGGTTCCGATTACTACTTCCGGACAATTGGTTGCTTCCATGGCAACCGTCTGTGGTGTCCTCCTTATCGGATTTACAATCCCTTCTCTTGTCAATAACTTTATTGTCTATTACAATCTTATACAGTTTGATGCCAGACATCGGAAATTATTGGCTAATAAGATTGAGGATGAGGAGAAGGAGAAGAGAAATGGCCCTTTTACTTTTGATGTGTCATCTCAGAGAAGTAGTTGTGTTTCTTAATGAGGAAGTGACGTATGTGTTGTCAATGTGCAAAGTAAATATCAAATTACAGAATCCATCCACTGTATGACCGATTCACCCTGTAGCTATGGCCTCTACTCGTTCACCCCTTTCATCAGCCGTGACATTAAACATCCCCGGGTTGTTCCCTCAAAAACTATAACAAACACAAAGACTATAACAAAGACAAAATCTACAACAAAGACAAATATTATAAGAAAGACAAAAACTATAACAAACACAAATATTACAACAAAGACAAAAACTATAACAAAGACAAAAGTTATAACAAACACAAAGGCTACAACAAAGAAAAAAATATAACAAAGACAAAAATTGTAAGAAAGACAAAAACTATAACAAACACAAAGACTACAACAAAGACAAAAACTATAAAAAAAGACAAAAATTATAACAAAAACGAAAACTATAACAAACACAAAGGCTACAACAACCACTGAAAATATAACAAAGACAAAAGTTATAACAAACACAACGTCTACAACAATCACTGAAAATATAACGATCAATGAGACTTCAGCAACAGCTATAATAAACACAGAAACTATAACATAAACATTTAACTTACAGTAAACAGTATAACTGTTCTTTCAAGACCCAATCTACCCAAAACACCACAATTGTAGCAAATACAAACATTGCACAAAAATCTATCAATCAAAACTTGACGCAAAGTTCAAGACCTGTAAGTAAAGAAATCCTTCCATTCCACTGACCCTATAGTTATCTCCGTTTCAGGTCTACGAATGGACAGCCATCTTTCTAGCCGGTCTAGCCATATTCTCGTTCTGTGCTGCCACCACTGAAATGTTCCGTGTGAGAAAAGACAACCAGGTCACTAACACGAGCCCTTCATCAGAAGTGTTCCCAATAAACTTATCTGCACTCAACATTAGATCAGGCCGAGATTTGACAGAAGAAACCGAAGTGGGTCCAGTATTAGAAGTTATGGATGTCATTTGTCTTATTTTCTTCACTTTGGAACTTATTTTGTTAATTTTCTGTGCACCGAAGACATGGAAATTTGTCTTTAGCAACACAGCCTTGATCTATGTTTTAGCAATTCTTCCAGATTACATTGAACTTGTTGTTCAGAAGATCAAAAAAACTGAAAGCAAAACAGAATTCAAAGGGGTTCTTTCAATTTTGCGTTTAATGAGAGTGGTTCGTATTTTTCGAGTTATTCGGAGAATCTCCGGGTTGCGGATTATGATCTACACACTGAAGGCCAGTGGTAAAGACCTGTGCCTAATGCTGATGTTTCTATTGGCAGGGACGCTCCTCTTTGGCTCTGTCATGTACTTCGTGGACGACAACACGATCTTCACGAGCATCCCTCAAAGCTTCTGGTGGGCTATTGTTACCATGACAACCGTGGGGTACGGAGATATGGTTCCGATTACTACTTCCGGACAATTGGTTGCTTCCATGGCAACCGTCTGTGGTGTCCTCCTTATCGGATTTACAATCCCTTCTCTTGTCAATAACTTTATTGTCTATTACAATCTTATACAGTTTGATGCCAGACATCGGAAATTATTGGCTAATAAGATTGAGGATGAGGAGAAGGAGAAGAGAAATGGCCCTTTTACTTTTGATGTGTCATCTCAGAGAAGTAGTTGTGTTTCTTAATGAGGAAGTGACGTATGTGTTGTCAATGTGCAAAGTAAATATCAAATTACAGAATCCATCCACTGTATGACCGATTCACCCTGTAGCTATGGCCTCTACTCGTTCACCCCTTTCATCAGCCGTGACATTAAACATCCCCGGGTTGTTCCCTCAAAAACTATAACAAACACAAAGACTATAACAAAGACAAAATCTACAACAAAGACAAATATTATAAGAAAGACAAAAACTATAACAAACACAAATATTACAACAAAGACAAAAACTATAACAAAGACAAAAGTTATAACAAACACAAAGGCTACAACAAAGAAAAAAAATATAACAAAGACAAAAATTGTAAGAAAGACAAAAACTATAACAAACACAAAGACTACAACAAAGACAAAAACTATAAAAAAAGACAAAAATTATAACAAAAACGAAAACTATAACAAACACAAAGGCTACAACAACCACTGAAAATATAACAAAGACAAAAGTTATAACAAACACAACGTCTACAACAATCACTGAAAATATAACGATCAATGAGACTTCAGCAACAGCTATAATAAACACAGAAACTATAACATAAACATTTAACTTACAGTAAACAGTATAACTGTTCTTTCAAGACCCAATCTACCCAAAACACCACAATTGTAGCAAATACAAACATTGCACAAAAATCTATCAATCAAAACTTGACGCAAAGTTCAAGACCTGTAAGTAAAGAAATCCTTCCATTCCACTGACCCTATAGTTATCTCCGTTTCAGGTCTACGAATGGACAGCCATCTTTCTAGCCGGTCTAGCCATATTCTCGTTCTGTGCTGCCACCACTGAAACGTTCCGTGTGAGAAAAGACAACCAGGTCACTAACACGAGCCCTTCATCAGAAGTGTTCCCAATAAACTTATCTGCACTCAACATTAGATCAGGCCGAGATTTGACAGAAGAAACCGAAGTGGGTCCAGTATTAGAAGTTATGGATGTCATTTGTCTTATTTTCTTCACTTTGGAACTTATTTTGTTAATTTTCTGTGCACCGAAGACATGGAAATTTGTCTTTAGCAACACAGCCGTGATCTATGTTTTAGCAATTCTTCCAGATTACATTGAACTTGTTGTTCAGAAGATCAAAAAAACTGAAAGTAAAACAGAATTCAAAGGGGTTCTTTCAATTTTGCGTTTAATGAGAGTGGTTCGTATTTTTCGAGTTATTCGGAGAGTCCCCGGGTTGTGGATTATGATCTACACACTGAAGGCCAGTGGTAAAGACCTGTGCCTGATGCTGATGTTTCTATTGGCAGGGACGCTCCTCTTTGGCTCTGTCATGTACTTCGTGGACGACAACACGATCTTCACGAGCATCCCTCAAAGCTTCTGGTGGGCTATTGTTACCATGACAACCGTGGGGTACGGAGATATGGTTCCGATTACTACTTCCGGACAATTGGTTGCTTCCATGGCAACCGTCTGTGGTGTCCTCCTTATCGGATTTACAATCCCTTCTCTTGTCAATAACTTTATTGTCTATTACAATCTTATACAGTTTGACGCCAGACATCGGAAATTGTTGGCACTTAAGACTGGACAGAAGGAAAAGAGCTTTGGCAGTTTTACTTATAGCGTGTCGTCTCGACGAAGTAGTTGTGTTTCCTAGTAGAAGAAATGTCCTATGTGTTGTCAATGTGAAATCGATCTGAGTTCGGATCGATAGACCCTGTAACAATGGACTTCACTCCCCTTGATCACAGCTGATATCACAGATTCCTAATCTATTCCTTCAGTTGCCAAGAGCTGTTCCTTCCTAACCCGACTCCAGGTTTCCGAAGACTTTGATTGTAGAGGTCACAATGACCACTCAGTTTGTGGTTTGATTTTTTTTGTTCGGCAATGTTTACGTTTTTCTGTTTAGCGTTCACGTTGGTGTAGTTACGCTGTGTCGTTAGTTTACAACAAAGCCGCGATTTGCATCTTTCGGTCCGAGGGATCCGTCTTCGGCACGAGTTGATCTGCATAACAATGTGTGCCCATGCAGCGGCCATTATTCTTTTAGACTTTTAACTGCGAAAACCCTTTAACGTGCGCAAGTTCACACGGGACTTCCCGTTATTCGTCGTTTTCCACAAGGACTAGACATCGAATCTCACCAGAGACCAGGGGAGGGATGGGGGGAGAGGGAGTGGGGGGAAGGATAAAGTCACGAAAAAAACTCGATTTCGAAGTGAAAGTTTTCTACTGCCTGTAACCAACGACTTTTCTGTCCAGAGCTGACGTCCTTGCCTTTAGACCAGCCTGGCGCTATATTACCAGATGATAACAATGCAGCCGGCTTCATGCAGGAGCTACTGAGTTAAGTGCTCTGTGCACACCATGAGCTGTGTGTTTCATCCGTTTTGAACATGTTTCGATATTCCAATTGTTCACAATGAAAGTTGATATCGTTTGACAAGGAACAGTTGGCTGAAATTATTCTTGAAATCAACATCAACAAAACAGAAGTCATGAATGTCGCCAAAAATAAACAGAACATCAACATAGCTATAGAAGGCAGGCAACTAAAACAAGTAGAGGAATTCAAATACCTAGGAAGTCTAATGACAAACGATAATTCTCAAACAGCAGAGATAGAATCAAGATGCAACAAAGCTTGTCAAATCATTGGACAGTTATCACCACTATTGTCCAACAAGAAAATAACTCTGGAGGCAAAACGGGCACTCTACAATACAATCTTCATCCCAACGTTGTGCTACCAATGCCAGACCTGGACCCTAGATGCAAGAACAATAAGAAAAATAACCTCTACAGAGATGAAATGTGTTAGACGAATGACAGGAAACAGTCTGTGAGATAAGATCAAAAATGAAGAACTGAGAAAAAAAAATAGAATATATAAGGAAACAACAGATAAAATGGTTTGGCCACGTGACAAGGCAGAAAGATCAAAATACAACACAACGAGCCTTCAGCAAACCAGATCCAAGGGTCGACCACGAAAAAGATGGATCGATGGAATATTAGAAACACTAGGAAACATAACAGCAGCAGAGGCGAAAAGAAGAGCAAAAGAACGCAAATTATATCTCCCCTCGACGCTAAAAGGCAGATGAGGAAGGAAAGAAGAAGAAGAGAGATGATATCGTTTGACAAGAAACAGTTGGCTGTGTTCACTTTCTGTGCGGTTTCGCCTTATGTCTTTTGGCGTGTGCTGAGACTGCTACGATGGGGACTACAGCTACCTTTCTTTGTTTAGGAGCTGAGATAGTAATTTGGATTATTCCACTGACACGGGCGGTTGAGCAATTATGGATTTTAATTCGTTTGCAGTGATACCGGGGCCTTCCATAACCATAACAATGCAGGAGACTGTAGGGAAAAGGGAGAACTTTTCTTAGTTTTAAGGTTTATCTTCTGTGGTAGACGGGCTTGCTTCTGCGTGGCGTTCTTCAACACTCTTGACCATATCGCCGCTTGCACAATGACAATTGATCCACTATAACTCGACACAATTTTAGGCATATCAGAGACACGATGGAAAGAATGTGAGTACATAGAGGACGAAAAATATATATATTTATAGTCAGGAAACACAACAGAACATCAACGTGGGGTAGGGATACTAACAAAAAGAGAGCTACAAAAATACCCACTGGACATACAATGATAGGATAATACTCATCATCATTTGCCATACCGGTTGGCGTAGGCGATCATGTCCTTCCAAAATCTTCTATCTACAGTGCATCGTATCAGTTCTGTTGTTGACTGTTTTCCATGCCATGACACCAAGCTATCCAGTATTTTCTCTCTTTGTCGTCCGCGATCTCTCTTTTCTTTTATTTTGCCAGTTGTAAACAAATAAAAAGTAAAGTATCCCCGTCACGCCAAGTGGCGTAAGGGAATATGGTGTTAGTGACCATAAATTGTACTGACCTTCAGCTTCAGCACATACTTTTTATGGTAATGTGGTCGGTATTACGCCCGTTCTGCTTCACTTTCCCAGAAAATATCCGGTACCCATTAAAGGCTGGGTGAACCAAAAGCCGTCGGTTGGGATCTAACCCTACCCCTTGTCCTTTGTAGTCCAGTTCACTAACCACTGAGCTATCGCGGCTACCTTGTAACCAAGTATTCCAACTTAATATTATTAAGGATTAATGGTATTATACTATCCAAGATGAAAGCAAAACTATTCGACATAGCAGTAATACAGATTTGTGGGCCATGTTAAAAGACACAGCCGCCTACTAAAAGTAATCTTAGAGGGTAAAATACAAGGTAAAAGAGGTAGAGACAGACCAAGACTAACATGGACGAGTAACATCAAAAGATGGACAAACCAGCCTATGACAACTTGCACCATCAAAGCCAGAGACAGAGCAGAATGGCGCTCCACGGTAGCCAACCTTCGTTGTGGAGATAGCACTCAATGATGATGATGATGATGATGAACTCGGCACAGTGGGACGAGTGAGCAGCTGATATCAGGTTATAATATATTTAGGTGGGCATCCCCTTGGCTTTAATAGTTGACGTCTTGCAAACGTTGGGGTATGATTCAGAGTGGCCGGTGGTGTAAATGTTGCAAATGGCGATGTTCGCCTTGTTACAGAGTGGCCGGTGTTGCAAATGGCTATGCTCACCTTGTCACAGAGTGTACGATGTTCTAAATGGCTATGCTCGCCTTGTCACACAGTGTCCGATGTTGTAAATGGCTATGCTCGCCTTGTCACACAGTGTCCGATGTTGTAAATGGCTATGCTCACCTTGTCGCACAGTGTCCGATGTTGTAAATGGCTATGCTCACCTTGTCACAGAGTGTCCGATGTTGTAAATGGCTATGCTCGCCTTGTCACACAGTGTCCGATGTTGTAAATGGCTATGCTCGCCTTGTCACAGAGTGTCCGATGTTGTAAATTGCTATGCTTGCTTTGTAACAGTGTCCGATGTTGTAAATGGCGATGTTCGCCTTGTAACAGTGTCCGATGTTGTAAATGGCTATGCTCGCCTTGTAACAGAGTGTCCGATGTTGTAAATGGCTATGCTCGCCTTGTAACAGAGTGTCCGATGTTGTAAATGGCTATGCTCGCCTTGTAACAGAGTGCCCGATGTTGTAAATGGCGATGTTAGCCTTGTCACAGAGTGTCGGATGTTATAAATGGCGATGCTCGCCTTGTCACAGAGTGTCCGATGTTATAAATGGCGATTCTCGCCTTGTCACAGAGTGCCCGATGTTGTAAATGGCGATGTTAGCCTTGTCACAGAGTGTCGGATGTTATAAATGGCGATGCTCGCCTTGTCACAGAGTGTCCGATGTTGTAAATGGCGATGATCGCCTTGTCGTCCGAGCTTCTGAGTCTCACACTCAAACATCGCTAGAAGTAAATAGCGACACGTCAGTCGGACTTCTTCAACGTTCACCCGCTTAGCGGGCGTGGATTTGTTATGTCGCTAGTTCACAAAACGTAGCGCTATCTTCGCCCTGTCGGCCGATACATACATCTCTTGCGAGCGTCTATTCGCTGAACAGTTTTGCCTGGGCAACATCTATTTTAGCCTACTCTTTTTGATTGTTTGCTGCCAGTTGTTATTAACTGTTTCCGTACAGAAAGTTGTCAACAAAGCAACGAAATAGATTTCAGAGACAAACTTGTTCATCATTATAAATATCGGTGTAGTAAACAAAGGTAAAGTACCCCCGTCACGCCAAGTGGCATATAGGGAATATGGTGGTTGTTGGCGTTCGCCCGATGACTAAAGTATTCTAGAGTATCGTGGTAGACTAGAATATTCCTCTTCATCATCGCCCTTACAAGGACGAAGTGGACGTGTCTGCGTTGTGTTGTGGTTTGCAGTATAACTGTTATATTTGCGCCTTTCGGCCCAACACATCCGACTTCAGCACGAGGGAATATGGTGTTAGTGACCAATAATTTTACACACCTTCGGCACATGATTTTTGGGGTAATATGGTCGGTATTACGCCCGTGCCGCTTTACTTTCCCAGAAAAAATTCGGTACACATTAAAGGCTGGGTGAACCGAAAGCCGTCGGTTGGGATCGAACCCTACCTCTTGTTCTTTGTAGACCAGTTCACTAACCACTGAGCTATCGCGGCTCCTAAATATTGGTGTACATGTTATATGTGAATGTTAGATAACTGAACCAGGTATTAGATTTCACCAATACCAAGATGATACATCATCATCATCAAGTACCGGGCCTAGTGGCGTAGGTGATCATGTCTCTCCACAACTTTCCATCTCGGCAGCTATTTATCATTTCTGTTGTTGACTTTCTGCCAAGCCATTCTCTTAAGCTGTCTGTTATTTTTTCTCTTTGCTTCCCTCTATCTCTTCGTCCCTCAATTTTTCCAGTTGTTACAATATATTCCAGTTGTTCTCTTCTCATTACACGGCCAAAAAATTATGATTGTTTCTTCCTAATATTGGAAATTAGCTCTCTTTTTGCTTTGACCTCTCTCAGAACCTCTTCATTATTCTTCTTAGCTGTCCATGGTATTCTCAACATTCTTCTGTAAAACCACATTTCTACAGACTCCAGTGATTTTCTTGTCTGTTGTCCTAGTGTCCATGACTCGCATCCATATGTTAAGACTGGCTCTACGTAACATTTAAGAACTCTTTTTCTTAGATGATTTTTCCAAGATGATACAAGACACGTCAACAAAAATATGGTTTGATGAGGGTTGACACAAACCAAACTAAGATTGACACACTGTGCCGCTAGACGTATGTGACCGAAATTAACATGGCGTATAATGTGTCGAAACGTACGGAAAGAGTTAACGTGCGCAGAGCGTACACATGACCTCGAGTTTTATTCGCCGTTATCCAAGATGGCTAGACATTGGATCCCATTACCCATAGACCATAGGAAGCCACGACAAATCCACAGCCTTTGACGAGGTTCAAATCTAGGGCCTTCACCTCTAGAGGCGAACGTCATATCTCTGGACCACCGTCCCGTACCTGTCTTGTTATGTTATGTTATGTTATGTTATGTTATGTTATGTTATGTTATGTTGTATTGTGTTGTGTTGTGTTGTGTTGTGTTGTGTTATGTTATGTTATGTTATGTTATGTTATGTTATGTTATGTTATGTTATGTTATGTTATGTTATGATTACCCTCACTGTACATCCGTAGGTGCTCTGATATTCTCGAGATTTTTGCATGTGACTAACTGTGCCAGTACTATGTGACTAAATGTGCCAGTACTATGTGACTAACTGTGCCAGTACTATGTGACTAAATATGCCAGTACTATGTGACTAACTGTGCCTGTACTATGTGACTAATGAGCCAATACTACGTGACTAACTGTGACAGTACTATGTGACTAAATGTGCCAGTACTATGTGACTAACTGTGCCAGTACTATGTGACTAACTGTGCCAGTACTATGTGACTAACTGTGCCAGTACTATGTGACTAAATGTGCCAGTACTATGTGACTAACAGTGCCAGTACTATGTGACTAACTGTGCCAGTACTATGTGACTAACTGTGCCAGTACTATGTGACTAACTGTGCCAGTACTATGTGACTAACTGTGCCAGTACTATGTGACTAACTGTGCCAGTACTATGTGACTAACTGTGCCAGGACTATGTGACTGTGCCAGTATTATGTGACTAGCTGTGTCAGTACTATGTGACTGTCCCAGTACTATGTGACTAACTGTGCCAGGACTATGTGACTGTGCCAGTATTATGTGACTAGCTGTGCCAGTACTGTCTGAGTTGACGATTCCTCGCAATCTTCCAGAACCACTAGATGATGTTGTTTTATTTATTGTCTGGTTTTCAAGGACCGAATATGTGACAGTGGTTCTCATACTATTGAGACTGCGGTCACACTGGTGTGTGAGATGTGTATACAAGACACCATTTGTCCTGTTTTGTTAATTTAAGGATTGACATTTTAATGAAATTGTGCACCTGACCTGTTTATTGTACTTTGATCGTTTTTATTGAATCGCTCATATTGTATTAATTTTCTCATTTCTAACTTTCAATAAAAATTGATAATTGGTAGTGATATATGTTTTGTTTGGGCTGGCATGTTTAAGTTGTAATGTGTTTGCATTCATTTATTGTTATTCTTTTTTGGGGGGCCTCTGTGGCCTAGTTGGGAAAACCACCCGACTGGACTACCGACGTTCGAACAACCCGT
>JAVIAB010000104.1:3351406-3379010 GCA_032433765.1 Megaustenia siamemsis
TGCTACTACTACTAGTACTACAACTACTACTAGTACTGCTACTACAGTACTACAACTACTACTAGTACTGCTACTACTACTAGTACTACAACTACTACTAGTACTACAACTACTACTAGTACTGCTACTACTAGTACTACAACTACTACAACTACTACTAGTACTACAACTACTACTACTGCTACTACTAGTACTACAACTACTACAACTACTACTAGTACTACAACTACTACTAGTACTGCTACTACTAGTACTGCTACTACTACTAGTACTACAACTACTACTAGTACTACTAGTACTAGTACTGCTATTACTAGTACTACAACTACTACTACTGCTATTACTAGTACTACAACTACTACTAGTACTACAACTACTACTAGTACTGCTACTACTAGTACTGCTACTACTACTAGTACTACAACTACTACTAGTACTACTAGTACTGCTACTACTAGTACTGCTATTACTAGTACTACAACTAGTACTACAACTACTACTACAACTACTACTACTACTGCTACTAATGGTACTACATCTCTAGACATCAATAGTAATTAATTCAAAGTAAGTTTCCGTCACATCAAGGTTGGTGACACCTCCATACAGCCTGTAATGGTGTCGGTAATGGCCACAAGAGCCTTCCCTGTTCAGCATATGTTGGGCATAATTGTAGCACATGTTCAGCATATGTTGGGCATGATTGTAGCAGATGTTCAGCATATGTTGGGCATGATTGTAGCAGATGTTCAGCATATTTTGGGCATGATTGTAGCAGATGTTCAGCATATTTTGGGCATGATTGTAGCAGATGTTCAGCATATTTTGGGCATGACTGTAGCAGATGTTCAGCATATTTTGGGCATGATTGTAGCAGATGTTCAGCATATTTTGGGCATGATTGTAGCAGATGTTCAGCATATTTTGGGCATGATTGTAGCAGATGTTCAGCATATTTTGGGCATGACTGTAGCAGATGTTCAGCATATTTTGGTCATGACTGTAGCAGATGTTCAGCTGACATACTGCCTGTACCACAATTACATTCATCTGAGGTTCCTACCCTCAGGGTGTTGAAAAGGTGATACTTCAATCTGTTGTGGCCTGTTTAGAGTCTAACAATTATTGATTGTTCATCTCTTGTGAGGCTTCAATATACATATTTCTGTTGTCCGCCCTGGTGTTCTGCATTCCTTTTGTTCATGTAGCTGTTCTTGACAATCTCTTTAATTCTCCTTACACGAAGTTTTGTTTGTATCTGGCTGGGATCGATTACCATCTTTTTTTGCAAACTTGTCTGCCTCTGTGTCCCAGTGGTTAGTGGGGTAGAGTTCTCCCCTACAAATGGAGGCGTAAGACGTCACCTTTCCTCCGTTAGTCCTTCGGACACCTTTGGGCAAGGTGGAGCTCCTGTTTTGCCCCCTCCCTCCCCCCTCTCCCCCTATCAGAGGTACATGAAGCCATTGGCGAAGGTGGTGGATGATGTTGTGGAAGCTGCCGACAAGTAGTGTCGATTTTGGACACTACTGATGGCAGGCAGAGAATCTCATGTATAGAGGCAATGACTGCAATCTCTGACTAGTACAGTCACTGCCAAGAAGGAAAGGAATGGCAAGCTACCTTCTTATATTGCCAAGTAAAATTATGTCCAAAGACAACTTAATATCTACAGCGAGAAAATTTTCACAGAGGTCAAGACAAAAAAACTGAACTACAAAGGACAAGAGATAGGGTTCGATCCCAACCGACGGCTTCCGAGTTCATCCAGTTTAATGGGTACCGGATTTTTTTCTGGGAAAGTAAAGCGGCACGGGCGTAATACCGACCACATTACCCCAAAAAATCATGTGCCGAAGGTCTGTAAAATTTATGGTCACTAACACCACATTCTCTATACGCCATTTGACGTGACGGTGTTACTTTACTTTTTTTTGTTTTTCAACACAAATATGGAGATCCTTAGAAACATCAGAAAGAAATGGTCAACAGTGTTTCAGGCACATCATGAACAGAGGAAAGTTGGAATACTTGGTTACAACTGGCAAAATACAGGGAAAGAGAGATCGCTGACGACAAAGAGAGAAAATACTAGATAGCTTGGTGTCATGGCATGGAAAACAGTCAATAATAGAATTGATACGATGCACGATGGATAGAAGATTATGGAAGGACATGATGGCCTATGGGAGCCGCAATAGCTCAGTGGTTAGTGAACTGGACTACGAAGGACAAGGGGTAGCGTTCGATCCCAACCGACGGCTTCCGGGTTCATCCAGCCTTAAATGGGTACCGGATTTTTTTTCTGGGAAAGTAAAGCAGCACGGGCGTAATACCGACCACATTACCCCAAAAATAATGTGCTGAAGGTCTGTAAAATATATGGTCACTAACACCATATTTCCCTATACGCCACTTGGCGTGACGGGGGTACTTTACTTTTTTTAATTGATCGCCTATGCCAACTGGTAATATACATGATGATGATGATCTATGGCTGGGGGAACCCAGAAACACCGTCTAGGACAGACTTAAATCATTTGTCCTACTAGACCCAATTCAATAGCAATAATGACACATGATGATGATGATCTATGGCTGGGAGAACCCAGAAACACCGTCTAGGACAGACTTAAACCACTTGTCCTACTAGACCCAATTCAATAGCAATAATGACACATGATGATGATGTCTGTTTCAGAATTTCCAGAAATATCAAACAATATGAAATCTACTGATCACATGTTTCTAGGTCCAGGATAACTAGTAGAGTGTTTCTCTACGATCATTCAGGTCTTCGTTCCCATGTTTCTAGATCCAGGATAACTAGTAGTGTTTCTCTACGATCATTCAGGTCTTCGTTCCCATGTTTCTAGATCCAGGATAACTAGTAGAGTGTTTCTCTACGATCATTCAGGTCTTCGTTCCCATGTTTCTAGATCCAGGATAACTAGTAGTGTTTCTCTACGATCATTCAGGTCTTCGTTCCCATGTTTCTAGATCCAGGATAACTAGTAGAGTATTTCTCTACGATCATTCAGGTCTTCGTTCCCATGTTTCTAGATCCAGGATAACTAGTAGAGTGTTTCTCTAAAATCATTCAGGTTCCCATGACTCCTCAGTCATGTAACAACTGACAGAGCTTCTGTGGGTAATTTGTTCTTTGTTTTAATTCTTCAAGGGGAGGTAAAGGCGCGTCTCACAGCACCAGAGCTGGAAATTGTCAGCGACCCATAGCTGATGGCTTGCGACTGGATCGGTGAACCAGAACCATCCACTTCACCGCGGATCCCTCTAGTAACCTGTCTAGTCTGGCTAAGCGAGTATGGGCTGAAGAGGGAAGGCAACTCGGTAATCAAAAATGTCGAGATGAAGTCAGATGTATTGCGCCGAAAGGCTAAAATATCACGGTTATACTGCAAACCAAAAGGGAACTCCTAAAAAACATCAGAAAGAAACAATTAACATTTTTCGGGCACATCATGAGAAGAGGAAAGTTGGAATACTTGGTTACAACTGGCAAAATACAGGGAAAGAGAGATCGCAGATGACAAAGAGAGAGAAAATACTGGATAACTTGATGTCATGGCATGGAAAACAGTCAACAACAGAACTGATACGATGCACTGTAGATAGAAGATTGTGGAAGGACATGATCGCCTACGCCAACCGGTATGGCACATGATGATGATACTGCAAACTACAACACAACGCAGACACGTCCACTTAACGTCCTTTTAAGGGGGATGACGAAATAACGTACTCTTTCAGTCATCGGGGGAACGCAAGCAAGCAATTCTCCAAGGCAGTGATCCTCCTGTTGTGTCACCTCGCACATCAAAGGTTTAGCTTTATTTCATCCTCTCTCTTGTCTTCATTTTGCACTCATGTCCACCTAATTAAGTTGTCTGTTTAGTCTATGTCTGCTTACTTTAGTCTGTCATCCCTATTTTAGTCTGTCATTCCTATTTTAGTCTGTCATACCTATTTTAGTCTGTCATCCCTATTTTATTCTGTCATCCCTATTTTAGTCTGTCATCCCTATTTTAGTTGGTCATCCCTATTTTAGTCTATTTCAGTCTATCTTCTAATATCTTTCTCACTGGTACCGAAAAGGTGTCGTGGTTATATCATTTGTTGTTCTTGAGCTGCTCAAACTGTCTGAATTTGTGATTTTCCTTTGTTGTTACATGTCTCTATCACTGCATCTATCCATCTTCTTCTGGGTCTTCCTCTTGGTCTTTTTCCATGCATTCTCGAGAAGAACGCCCTTGATGGTGATTGGTGAGGATTCATTCTGACCAGGTGGCCAAACCATTTAATGATCACAAATAAATCCGTTCGAAATCACACACAAGAACACTTGAATTTCTTCAGTCTATGTCTGTCTATTTTAGTCAATGTCTGTCTGTTTTAGTCTATGTCTGTCTATTTTAGTCTATATCTGTCTATTTTAGTCTATGTCTGTCTGTTTTAGTCTATGTCTGTCTATTTAGTCTATGTCTGTCTGTTTTAGTCTATGTCTGTCTATTTTAGTCTATGTCTGTCTATTTTAGTCTATGTCTGTCTATTTTAGTCTATGTCTGTCTATTTTAGTCTATGTCTGCGTATGACTCGTTTACCTTGTATACCCCCTCCAAGATGATATTCAGTAAATGATTGTATCATTTTATGTATCCAAAAGTATCATGTATCTTGTTCAAACTATTCCACAATTCGTTACCCATCTCCCGCTGTCCCTTCGCTTCCTAGCATTCACCCGTTAAGAGTGTGTACGTTGTGTCGCTAGTTCACGACGTTGCAGCGACATCTGCGACTTTTGGCCCGACACATCCGTCTTTGGCATGGATGGGTAGATTTGTTTAACAATTTTTTTGCCCGGACAGTGAACATTTTGGGCCTACTCTTTTGTGTTTAATTGTTAAGTGTTCCTTCATGCACGCGAGTGCACTCGGAACCTCTTGTTATTTGTCGTTTTCCAAGAGGGCTAGACATCCGATCTGACTACCCAGAGAGGGCTAGACATCCGATCTGAATACCCAGAGAGGGCTAGACATCCGATCTGAATACCCAGAGAGGGCTAGACATCCGATCTGAATACCCAGAGAGGGCTAGACATCCGATCTGACTACCCAGAGAGGGCTAGACATCCGATCTGAATACCCAGAGAGGGCTAGACATCCGATCTGACTACCCAGAGAGGGCTAGACATCCGATCTGACTACCCAGAGAGGGCTAGACATCCGATCTGAATACCCAGAGAGGGCTAGACATCCGATCTGACTACCAAGAGAGGGCTAGACATCAGATCTGACTAGCCAGAGAGGGCTAGACATCCGATCTGACTAGCCAGAGAGGGCTAGACATCCGATCTGACTAGCCAGAGAGGGCTAGACATCCGATCTCACTACCCAGAGAGGGCTAGACATCCGATCTCACTACCCAGAGAGGGCTAGACATCGGATCTCACTACCCAGAGAGGGCTAGACATCGGATCTCACTACCCAGAGAGGGCTAGACATCCGATCTGACTACCCAGAGAGGGCTAGACATCCGATCTAACTACCCAGAGAGGGCTAGACATCCGATCTGACTACCCAGAGAGGGCTAGACATCCGATCTGACTACCCAGAGAGGGCTAGACATCCGATCTGACTACCCAGAGAGGGCTAGACATCCGATCTAACTACCCAGAGAGGGCTAGACATCCGATCTGACTACCCAGAGAGGGCTAGACATCGGATCTCACTACCCAGAGAGGGCTAGACATCTGATCTAACTACCCAGAGAGGGCTAGACATCCGATCTCACTACCTAGAGAGGGCTAGACATCCGATCTGACTACCTAGAGAGGGCTAGACATCCGATCTCACTACCTAGAGAGGGCTAGACATCCGATCTGACTACCTAGAGAGGGCTAGACATCCGATCTCACTACCTAGAGAGGGCTAGACATCCGATCTCACTACCTAGAGAGGGCTAGACATCCGATCTCACTACCCAGAAACAAAAGGAGTGTAAATTCTCGAGGAAACCATGGGTTCGGTTTGATATTTCTACTGCCTGTGATGGAAATAGAACCCAGGACATTCCTGTCTAGAGGCAGAGATCTTACCTCTGGAACATCCAGTATTCCCCCCCTCACCCTCACCCCTACCCCCTCCCTTCCCGCTCTCGCTATTTCAAAAAGCCATTGTTTGTTATCTTTTCTGCCCGTCCAGTTTTCTCCTCGAGTTGTGCGCCCCTTGTAGACCGCTGCACTCATCACAGCTTGCCTAGAATTGTTTATCTTTAATGTCGGACATTCGTGTGGAAACCATCAGGTAAAAGAGAACAAGGCAGACCCACACAATGACTATACAGGACAATTGCTATAGAGGGCTCAACTACGGGACTAAGAAACAACGAGCAGAAAATTGTAAATTATAGAGAACTAAGACTTCCGGCCTATGTGCCGTGTTCGGCCTGAGAGGAGAATTCAATGAATTATGGTATCTCTGTTGGTTTAACTATCATCATCATCAAGTACCGTGCCTGCTGGCGTAGGTGATCATGTATCAACACGACTTTCGATCTCGACATTTATGATTTCTTTTGTTGACCTTATGCCAAGCCATTCTCTTAAGCTGTCTGTAATCTTTTCTCTTTGCTTCCCTCTATCTCTTCGTCCCTCAATTTTCCCAGTTGTTACAATATATTCCAGCTGTTCTCTTCTCATTACATGGCTAAAAAATTATGATTGTTTCTTTCTAATATTGGAAATTAGCTTTATCTATATGATGTGGAGGTTAAAGAACACACAGCCTGTTTTGTTGTCACGAGGTGTTTGAGTCTCATGTATCAATCCCATAGGGAAAATAAACCCTCTTTATTGACTTGTCATGCTACAAAATTCTTCAATCAAATGCTTTTACATTCCTTTTATTGAAGCATAGACCACTGACAAGGTTTCTCTATCCATTCCTATTCTTGGACATTTTCTCTACTTCTCTCCAGTCTAGACCACTGACAAGGTCTCTCCATCCATCCCTATTCTTGGACATTTTCTCTACTTCTCTCCAGTCTAGACCACTGACAAGGTCTCTCCATTCATTCCTAGTCTTGGACATTTTCTCTACTTCTCTCTAGTCTAGACCACTGACAAGGTCTCTCCATCCATTCCTATTCTTGGACATTTTCTCTACTTCTCTCTAGTCTAGACCACTGACAAGGTCTCTCCATCCATTCCTATTCTTGGACATTTTCTCTACTTCTCTCCAGTCTAGACCACAGACAAGATCTCTCCATCCATCCCTATTCTTGGACATTTTCTCTACTTCTCTCCAGTCTAGACCACTGACAAGGTCTCTCCATCCATTCCTATTCTTGGACATTTTCTCTACTTCTCTCCAGTCTAGACCACAGACAAGGTCTCTCCATCCATTCCTATTCTTGGACATTTTTTCTACTTCTCTCTAATCTAGACCACAGACAAGGTCTCTCCGCCCATCCCTATTCTTGAACATGTTCTCTACTTCTCTCTAGTCTAGACCATAGACAAGGTATCCCATTTCCCATTCTTGAACCTTTTCTCTACTTCTCTCTAGTCTAGACCATAGACAAGGTCTCCCATTTCCCATTCTTGAACATTTTCTCTACTTCTCTCCAGTCTAGACCACAGACAAGGTCTCCCATTTCTTATTCTTGAACATTTTCTCTACTTCTCTCCAGTCTAGACCACAGACAAGGTCTCACTTTCCCTATTCTTGAACATTTTCTCTACTTCTCTCTAGTCTAGACCACAGACAAGGTCTCCCATTTCCCATTTTTTGAACATTTTCTCTACTTCTCTCCAGTCTAGACCATAGACAAGGTTTCCCATTTTCCATTCTTGAATATTTTCTCTACTTCTCTCTAGTCTAGACCATAGACAAGGTCTGCCATTTCCCATTCTTGAACATTTTCTCTACTTTTCTCCAGTCTAAGCCAATGTTCTTAAATGTTTCTATGACTTCTAAATGTATTTCTTTATCTTCCTGGCTTTCACTTCCCCATGTGTGCTCCACGACAGTGCCTGTCTTACTATGCTGGCATTTGTTTTCTTAGTGTGACTGAGATATCTCAATTTTCTACTGAAAATCGTTTCTCAATTGACCCCCGTTTTGTACTTTCCCAGAGACCTTCATGTAGATCCTGTCACACCATCTGATCTTCAGAATTCTCCTCACACACTTGACACATATTTCTCAACTGTTATTTAATTGCATTATTGAACATATAAGCCTTTGAAATGTGGATATATAGAAGAATAGGTAGAATTGGATGGAAGGAAAAGATAACAAACGATGAAGTTTTAAAACAACTAAAAATAAAAAGAGAACTACTAAATTAAATTAAGACAAGACAATGTGATTTTTGGGGCATGTTAAAAGACACAACAGCCTACTAAAAGTAATCCTGGAGGGGAAAATACAAGGTAAAAGAGGCAGAGGCAGACCAAGACTAACATGGACGAGCAACATCAAACGATGGACAAACCAGCCTATGACAACCTGCACCATCAAAGCAAGAGACAGAGCAGAATGGCGCTCCATGGTAGCCAACCTTCGTTGCGGAGACGGCACTCGATGACGATGATGATTATTGAACATCCATGTTTCTGAGCCATATAATAGGACTGTTTTTACATATTTTCACTTTCTACTAAAATATTATATCTACATTTGAAGCCGCTTAGAAAGCCCGATGACGCCTACAAATGATGGTTGAAAACCGGATAGCAATTACTCGATAGAGTTAAACAAACCAAATATACAGAAAGTTTCATGTCAACCTTATCTCATCTAAAGTGCCAACCGCCCAAAAAATTTTTTTTAAAACCTTCTTTCAGGGGACATAATTGCAAATCTTCACGAGTCATCTTTAGTATATATATATAACCTCCCTTTGTATAGTTGCATGGTTTTCCTTCGCTAATTGATGTTTAGACATGAATATCAAAAAGAAAATTCTCAAGACCTACAATTAAATATCACAGTTGAGGGAATACATCTGGAGACAGTCCAGAGTTACAACTACCTGGGACATACTATAACCAGTGATGGAAAATGTAAAATTGAAATAAACAAAAGAATAGGTATGGCAAAAAGTAATTTAATGCCATGAAAAATATACTAACAACAAAACAAATATCAACAGGGCTGAAACTAAGAATGGCAAAATGTTACGTCTTCTCAATATTCCTATATGGTACAGAAACATGGACATTAGACAAGAAAACAAAACAGAAAATTGAAGCCTTGAAATGTGGATTTATAGAAGAATAGGTAGAATGGATGGAAAGAAAAGAAAACAAACTATGAAGTTTTAAAACAACTAAAAATAAAAGAGAACTACTAAATACAATTAAGACAAGACAAATGACATTTTTGGGGCATGTTAAAAGACACAACAGCCTATTAAAAGTAATATTGGAGGGGAAAATACAAGG
This sequence comes from Megaustenia siamemsis, assembly GCA_032433765.1. Taxonomy (NCBI): domain Eukaryota; kingdom Metazoa; phylum Mollusca; class Gastropoda; order Stylommatophora; family Ariophantidae; genus Megaustenia; species Megaustenia siamemsis. The sequence continues at coordinate 3,360,873 of JAVIAB010000104.1, forward strand.
TAAAAGAGGCAGAGGCAGACCAAGACTAACATGGACGAGTAACATCAAAAGATGGACAAGTCAGCCTATGACAACTTGTACCATCAAAGCAAGAGACAGAGCAGAATGGCGCTCCATGGTAGCCAACCTTCGTTGCGGAGACGGCACTCGATGATGCATTGCTGTTTATGGTGGAAGTGTGCTAGATGTATAGCAGCACAACACGCTATGATGAACATGTGGCATAATGCCAGCAAGGTAGTAACATTTAAATCACTAAGCATATGTTCTTCCCGATAACAATATGCTGTTGTGAATAGTGGACAATCTCGTAAACAGCAAGGAAGAAAATCGATTCTTTCCAACAAAATGCTAAAGAAAAATCTTTAAGATAATGAACCTTGGATAATGAAAAAAGGCAATTAAAATACTACAGCTACGTCAAAGGAAACAGTGAGATGGAAAGACCAATAATGGAAGGGGTGGTTCCTGGGCGACCATCTGGGGCAGACCAAGAAGGTGGTTGTTTCAAGACAACACGGAGATCTTGAGCTTGGCAACAGAAGAAGTTGGAGACATGGCTCAGAGATTCTTTCAGTCAGGCTGTGGTGAATGCAACGTTCTGTGGGAGATCTGGCTAGAGACAGAAATTCTTTCAGTCAGGCTGTGGTGAATGTAACGTTCTGTGGGAGATCTGGCTAGAGACAGAGATTCTTTCAGTCAGGCTGTGGTGAATGTAACGTTCTGTGGGAGATCTGGCTAGAGACAGAGATTCTTTCATTCGGACTGTGGTGAATGTAACGTTCTGTGGGAGATCTGGCTAGAGACAGAGATTCTTTCAGTCAGGCTGTGGTGAATGTAACGTTCTGTGGGAGATCTGGCTAGAGACAGAAATTCTTTCAGTCAGGCTGTGGTGAATGTAACGTTCTGTGGGAGATCTGGCTAGAGACAGAGATTCTTTCATTCGGACTGTGGTGAATGTAACGTTCTGTGGGAGATCTGGCTAGAGACAGAGATTCTTTCAGTCAGGCTGTGGTGAATGTAACGTTTTGTGGGAGATCTGGCTAGAGGCAGGGATTCTTTCAGTCAGGCTGTGGTGAATGTAACGTTCTGTGGGAGATCTGGCTAGAGACAGAGATTCTTTCAGTCAGGCTGTGGTGATGTAACGTTTTGTGGGAGATCTGGCTAGAGACAGAGATTCTTTCAGGCGGGCTGTGGTGAATGTAACGTTCTGTGGGAGATCTGGCTAGAGACAGAGATTCTTTCAGTCAGGCTGTGGTGAATGCAACGTTCTGTGGGAGATCTGGCTAGAGACAGAGATTCTTTCAGTCAGGCTGTGGTGAATGTAACGTTCTGTGGGAGATCTGACTAGAGACAGGGATTCTTTCAGGCGGGCTGTGGTGAATGCAACGTTCTGTTGGAGATCTGGCTAGAGACAGAGATTCTTTCAGACGGGCTGTGATGAATGTAACGTTCTGTGGGAGATCTGGATAGAGACAGAGATTCATCCAGACAGGCTGTGATGAATGCAATTTTCTGTAAAATACATGTGACCTGATGGTGATGTGTGCGATGTAATTAAATCATTAAACACAGTTCCATAGTTAAGCATGTCTGCGATGTCCCCGCAGTGGTGAGGTCTGTTGATGTAGAAGACCTAGTATTGCAGTAAATCGAGATCTGTCTTCTCCAGCAAAACACGGGAGTGCAAGAAAGCCATTGCTGCCCGCCAGCGTCATTTATCTTGGTTGTTTCTAAGAGATAACAGCTCTACCTCGTAGGTAGATAGGAAGGTAGGTAGGTAGGTAGGTAGGTAGGGAGGGAGACGGTGGGTGGTAAGTAGTTAGTAGCTTTGTGGGTTCGCAGGTAGATTAGTAAGTAGGAGGTGGGCAGGTGGTAGGTTGGTAAGTAGGTAGGTTGTTAGGTAGGTAGGTAGGTAGGTAGGTAGGTAGGTAGGTAGGTAGGTAGGTAGGTAGGTAGGTAGGTAGGTAGGTAGGTAGGTAGGTAGGTATGTAGGTAGGTAGATAGGTAGGTAGGTAGGAAGGGGGTCGGTGGGTGCGTAGGTATATAGGTAGTATCTTTGTGGGTTCGTAGGTTGATTAGTAGGTAGGAGTATGTAGGTAGGTAGGTTGTCGGTGGGTGGGTAGGTAGATAGGTAGTAGCATTGTGGGTAGGTAGGTAAGTATTGTATTTGTAGGTAGGGCGTGGGCTGGTGGGTAGGTAAGTATAAAGATAGGAGGTGGGTAGGTAGGGGTGAGTGGATATGTAGGTAGAGTGGAGTAGGTAGATAGGTAGGTATTTAGATATGCGATGGGTGGGTAGGGGCAGGGGTAGAGGGAGGGAGGGAGGGAGGGAGGTAGGTAGGTAGGTAGGTAGGCAGGTAGGCAGGTAGATAGGTAGGTAGGTATGTAGGTAGGTAGGTAGGCAGGCAGGTAGGCAGGTAGGTATGTATGGGTTCGGTGGGTGGGTAGGTAGATAGGTAGTAGCTTTGTGGGTTGGTAGGTAGGGGGTGGGCAGGTGGGCAGGTGGGTAGGTAGGGATGAGTGGATATGTAGGAAGGGGGGAGGTAGTAGGTAGGTAGGTAGGTAGGTAGGTAGGTAGGTAGGTAGGTAGGTAGGTAGGTAGGTAGGTAAGTAGGTAGGTAGGTAGGTAGGTAGGTAGGTAGGTAGGTAGGTAGGTAGGTAGTAGGTAGGTAGGTAGGTAGGTAGGTAGGTAGGTAGGTAGGTAGGTAGGTAGGTAGGTAGGTAGGTTCTTCTATCTGATCCTGCAGTCAACTAAAACAAAAGGTTAGACTAGGAAACGGAGACAAGGCGCCAGACATCAACAGAGCTGGGAACTGTTAACGACTCATAGCTGATGGCTTACGCCAGGATCGGTGAACCAGAACTATCTAGACCCTACTCCACCTCTTCGCTGTGCCTCTAGAAACAGACTAACCAGTCTAGTCTGGTCAAATACGTAGAGATCGAAGAGGGAAGGCAACCGGCATTCAAACATAACGTACTGATTTCGGATGTGTTGTGCCGAAACGCGCTAATAAATCACAACGCAACGAATCTGCGCCCACTTAACGCCTTTGTAAGGACGGACGACGACGAGGAGTAATGATTTCTTTAGTAGTCATTGAGTGAATGCCAGAAGGAAAGAACACTAAAGAAAAATAACAAGTTTCCGTCACAGACTTCTGAAAGACAAACCATCTCCTCCGCCTCCTACCGGTGCTCCTAAACAATAAAATATTCAATCTAGCAAAGCGAGCAGGGAAGAGAAAGGACAATCTTGTCCTCACAAAGGATGGGCGTTAATTTGAATGTATTCCTCCGATAGTCGCAAATATCACAGACTAGTCGCAGACGTTCAATACAACGAAATCTACGCCAATTTAACGACTTTTAAAGGGATTGCCTATTCATCTCTTTATTTGTCGTCGGGGTGACCTCTAGAATAAGAGAAATGTGGCAACGCTGCTGTCAAACATTAGTCAAGTAGATAATAAATATTAGTTCAGACCGACCCATGACAACAGTCACCTTTTTGGAGGTCCTCAACGAGTTTGAAAGCAACATCTGTACAGAGTACTGGGCTTAATGTGTAGGCGTTACTAAACGGAGAACTGGGCTTATTGTGTTGGTGTTACTAAACGGAGAACTGGGCTTATTGTGTTGGTGTTACTAAACGGAGAACTGGGCTTAATGTGTAGGCGTTACTAAACGGAGAAATGGCTTATTGTGTAGGTGTTACTAAGCGGAGAACTGGGCTTAATGTGTAGGCGTTACTAAACGGAGAACTGGACTTATTGTGTTGGTGTTACTAAACGGAGAACTGGGCTTAATGTGTAGGCGTTACTAAACGGAGAACTGGGCTTATTGTGTAGGCGTTACTAAACGGAGAACTGGGCTTAACGTGTAGGCGTTACTAAACGGAGAACTGGGCTTATTGTGTAGGCGTTACTAAACGGAGAACTGGGCTTATTGTGTTGGTGTTACTAAACGGAGAACTGGGCTTATTGTGTTGGTGTTACTAAACGGAGAACTGGGCTTATTGTGTTGGAGTTACTAAGCGGAGAACTGGGCTTAATGTGTAGGCGTTACTAAACGGAGAACTGGGCTTATTGTGTTGGTGTTACTAAACGGAGAACTGGGCTTATTTGTTGGTGTTACTAAGCGGAGAACTGGGCTTATTGTGTTGGTGTTACTAAGCGGAGAACTGGGCTTAATGTGTAGGCGTTACTAAACGGAGAACTGGGCTTATTGTGTTGGTGTTACTAAACAGAGAACTGGGCTTAATGTGTAGGTGTTACTAAACGAAGAACTGGGCTTATTGTGTTGGTGTTACTAAACGGAGAACTGGGCTTATTGTGTAGGCGTTACTAAACGGAGAACTGGGCTTATTGTGTAGGTGTTACTAAACGGAGAACTGGGCGTATTGTGTAAGTGTTACTAAACGGAGAACTGGAATCATTGTGTTGGTGTTACTAAACGGAGAACTGGGCTTATTGTGTTGGTGTTACTAAACGGAGAACTGGGCTTATTTTGTAGGCGTTACTAAACGGAGAACTGGGCTTATTGTGTAGTCGTTACTAAACGGAGAACTGGGCTTATTGTGTTGGTGTTACTAAACGGAGAACTGGCTTATTGTGTTGGTGTTACTAAACGGAGAACTGGACTCATTGTGAAGGCGTTACTAAACGGAGAACTGGGCTTATTGTGTAGGCGTTACTAAACGGAGAACTGGGCTTATTGTGTTGGTGTTACTAAACGGAGAACTGGGCTTATTGTGTAGGCGTTACTATACGGAGAACTGGGCTTATTGTGTAGGTGTTACTAAACGGAGAACTGGGCTTATTGTGTTGGTGTACTAAACGGAGAACTGGAGTCATTGTGTTGGTGTTACTAAACGGAGAACTGGGCTTATTGTGTTGGTGTTACTAAACGGAGAACTGGACTCATTGTGTTGGTGTTACTAAACGGAGAACTGGACTCATTGTGAAGGCGTTATGAAACAGAGAACTGGGCTTATTGAGAGCTGGGATATTTAGGGTAATGTGGTCGGTATTAGGCCCGTGCTGCTTTACTTTCCCAGAAAAATATCCGGTACCCATATAAGGCTGGGTAAACCCGGAAGACCGTCTGTTGGGATCGAACCCTACCTTTTGTCCTTTGTAGTCCAGTTCACTAACCATTGAGCTATCACGGCTCCCTAAGTTCATAAAAGCTGGTTTATTATTGTCAAGTAATAAATACGATCCAATGCTGACAGTTGATGATAGTCAACAATCATCTTCTCTCAACTTGGACTATCTATGCAGGGCAGGAGAAAATGTTAAACACCGTTAGTGTATGTTGTCATTGCAAGATAATGAACATCAAATGACAGGGCCAAGTAACCAACTCTAATGTCTTACAACAAGCCAAACTCCCATCCATCATGGCAACACTAAGGAGTCGTAGACTAAAGTGGCTGGGTCATGTAAGAAGAATGGCAAACAATCGTATTCCCAAACAAATATTGTATGGCGAACTTTGGGATGGAGAGAGAGCAAATGGCAGACCAGTGCTGAGATATAAGTCATGAGTTCTCTATCAGCGAAAGAAACTGGGAAAGTCTGGCGTTAGATCGCAGAACATAGAGAACACAAATAAAACAGCACATGGAGAACACAAATAAAACAACATATAGAGAACATAAATAAAACAACATATAGAGAACATAAATAAAACAACATATAGAGAACATAAATAAAACAACATATAGAGAACACAAATAAAACAACATATAGAGAACACAAATAAAACAACATATAGAGAACACAAATAAAACAACACATAGAGAACACAAATAAAACAACATATAGAGAACACAAATAAAACAACATATAGAGAACACAAATAAAACAACATATAGAGAACACAAATAAAACAACATATAGAGAACAAAAATAAAACAACATATAGAGAACACAAATAAAACAACATATAGAGAACACAAATAAAACAACATATAGAGAACACAAATAAAACAACATATAGAGAACACAAATAAAACAACATAAAGAGAACACAAATAAAACAGCATATAGAGAACACAAATAAAACAACATATAGAGAACACAAATAAAACAACATAAAGAGAACACAAATAAAACAGCATATAGAGAACACAAATAAAACAACATATAGAGAACACAAATAAAACAACATAAAGAGAACACAAATAAAACAACATATAGAGAACACACAAAAAACAGCATATAGAGAACACAAATAAAACAACATAAAGAGAACACAAATAAAACAACATATAGAGAACACAAATAAAACAACATATAGAGAACACAAATAAAACAACATATAGAGAACACAAATAAAACAACATAAAGAGAACACAAATAAAACAACATATAGAGAACACAAATAAAACAACATAAAGAGAACACAAATAAAACAACATATAGAGAACACAAATAAAACAATATATAGAGAACACAAATAAAACAACATATAGAGAACACAAATAAAACAATATATAGAGAACAAAATCGCCCGTGCGCTGCCGGGTCCCGAAAGGGGAGTAAAGAATAGCGGCGCTGTACCCTACCAGGCATGTTCGTAAGAGGCAAGAAAGGAGGGTTAGGCATGGGACTGGCTATCCCATACTGTAAAAAAATTAGCCGAAAAAACTTCACAAACATGAACAAGTCAAAGAAAGATAAAGTTAATCCGTCAACCAGGAAGAGAAGGGCTCTCTGTCTAAGAGACGTATGACGCAATCCGGAGAAAGCCATAAGGAGTCCGGGTTGCCGACTCACCCTTTGTCTACCAGGAAATCATCCAGAATTGGCACCTGGAATGTTCGTACCCTTAACGAACAGGGAAAAGCGGCACAAGTGGCAGCAGAAATGACTAACTACAAAATAAGTATTTTATGGGAATGTGTGAAACAAGATGGCTGGGAGCGAAGAGAATAAAACTGAATACAGGGAGATGATTTTATCATCAGGACACCAGGAACCAGGAGCACAACATAGCGAAGGGGTAGCTATAATGCTATCAAAGAATGCACAGAAGACACTAATAGAATGGGAGGCAGTGGGACCAAGACTGAAGAGAACCAAAAGAAGAGAACATTTAAGACAACCAAAAAACAAAATAAAATTACACATTATCTAATGCTATGCACCAACCAACGATAAGGATGATTCAGTTAAATATGATTTCTATAAACAGCTACAATGTCAGATGGATGCAAGACGAGCCAAGGATATTATAATCTTCATGGGAGACCTAAATGCTAAGGTAGGATCAGACAACAGAGGCTTCGAAGAGATTATGGGAAACATGGATAAACGAGAATGAAGAGATATTTGTGAATTTCTGCGCCCTTAATCAAATGAGCCTAGGAGGAACAATATTCCAACATAAAAGAATACACAAAGCTACATGGTGTCACCAGATCATAGAACGGAAAATCAAATTGATCACATATGTATTAATAATAAGTTTAAGTCATCCTTACAGGATGTAAAAGTATATAGAGGGGCAGATATAGCTTCTGATCATCATCTTCTGTTAGCCAAACTTAAAATTAAATTAAAAAGGTATAATACAACGAATAAGGGTAGAAAGTATTTCAATGTAGGGTTTCTTAAAGAACAAGGAATTAAAGATAAATTCGCAGTCACAATATCAAACAAATACCAAGTCCTCCAACAACTAGAAAATACAATAAATATAGAAGATCATTGGAATCAGGTAAAAAATATATGGAAAGAGACATGTGAAGAAACACTGGGAAAAGAGAACGCCAGAATAAGGCATGGATGACAGCAGAGACCCTGGATAAAATTAAAGAAAGAAAGAACAAGAAAGCAGACATAAATAAAAGCAAAACGAGAAGTAATAAAGCCAAGACACAGGAAGCTTACACAGAGGTGAACAAAGCAGTGAGAAGATGCATTAAAAGGGATAAGAGGAAATATTTAGATGAACTAGCTAAAGCGGCAGAAGAAGCAGCAAATAAAGGGAATATGAAAGAACTGTACAACAGCACAAAGAAATTAGGTGGAAAATACAAACAGATCAACGCCTTTATCAAAGATAATATAGGAAATCTGCTTAGTAATATAAGGGAACAAATGGAGAAATGGAAAGAGCACTTTGAAGAATTTTTGAATAGACCAGCTCAAATAATCCTCCAGATATACTACCAGCAGAAGAAGAGTTACACGTTAACTGCGGAAAACCAAGCAAAGATGAAATAATGAAAGCCATCAAACTATTAAAAAATGGTAAAGCCACAGGACCAGATGAAATTCCTTCAGAAGCCATCAAAGCAGATATTAACACCTCTACCAAGATGTTACATAATCTATTAGATAAAATTTGGGAGAGGGAAGAAATACCTAAAGACTGGAAAGAAGGTTATATGATCAAACCACCAAAGAAAGGAAGTTTACAGGAGTGCACAAATTATAGGGAAATTATACTACTATCAGTGCCAGGAAAAATATTAAGCAGAATCATTCTGGAGAGACTAAAAGAGGCCATAGAGAAACATTTGAGAGATAAACAAGCAGGTTTTAGGAAGAACAGATCATGTGCTGATTAAATAACTACTCTACGTATAATAGTTGAACAAAGTTTAGAACTAAAATCCCCACTTTATATTGGATTCATAGATTACGAAAAGGCATTTGATAGTTTAGACAGAAGAATGCTTTGGAAGTTGCTGAGTCATTATGGAATCCCCATAAAGTTTATTAACCTGATAAAAACAATGTATGAATGAACGAAATGTAGTGTGGTGCATGAAGGACAGCTTACAGAAGCATTTGAAATAAGAACAGGAGTAAGGCAGGGATGCCTTCTGTCTCCATTTCTCTTCTACTGGCCATAAATTGGATTATGAAAATAACTCAAAACAACAGAAATGGGATCCAGTGGTTACTGACCAAACAACTTGATGATTTAGACTTTGCTGATGACATAGTTCTCCTATCACACAGCCATCAACATATGCAGGATAAAATGAGTATATTAGATGAGAGATCACAACAGCTAGGACTAAAGATTAATAGAGATAAGACCAACATTATGAGAATTAATGCAGTTGGCAATAACCAAATAAAACTAGGAGAAATACCTCTACTAGACGTACAATCTTACATATATCTGGGCAGTAATATAGATAAAGAGGGAGGAACAGAAAATGATACCAAAATAAGGATATCAAAAGCAAGAGGAGCTTTCATTGCACTGGGAAATATATGGAAATCCAAAGAAGTTAGGTTAAATACAAAAATAAAAATTTTCAACTCAAATGTTAAGTCGGTCCTATTATATGGCTGTGAAACATGGAGAATAACAAAATTGACAATCACGAAGGTACAGACTTCCATTAATGGATGCTTACGCAGAATAAAGGGATGGAAATGGCAGGACAAAGTCACTAACGTGGAATTATGGAAATGTACCAGTCAAATACCAGTGGATAAAGAGATACAGCGAAGACGATGGCGATGGATAGGACACACACTACGGAAGCCAACTGAGAGTATTATACAACAGGCCCTTTTTTAGAATCCCAGGGGAAAAGACAAAGAGGAAGACCAAGGAATTCTTGGAGAAGACAGATAGAAGCAGAGATGAAGATGATGGGGAAGACATGGAATGATCTTAAAAGAATTGCAAAAAACAGAACGACTTGGAAAGTGTTTGTTGAAGACCTATGCTCCACTGGGAGCTAAAAGGTAGAAGAAGAAGATAGAGAACACAAATAAAACAACATATAGAGAACATAAACAAAACAACATATAGAGAACACAAATAAAACACCACATGGAGAACACAAATAAAACACCACACAGAGAACACAAATAAAACAACATATAGAGAACACAAATAAAACACCACATAGAGAACACAAATAAAACAACATATAGAGAACACAAATAAAACACCACACAGAGAACACAAATAAAACAACATATAGAGAACACAAATAAAACAACATATAGAGAACACAAATAAAACACCACATAGAGAACACAAATAAAACAACATATAGAGAACAAAAGTAAAACACCATATAGAGAACACAAATAAAACACCACATAGAGAACACAAATAAAACAACATATAGAGAACACAAATAAAACACCATATAGAGAACACAAATAAACAACATATAGAGAACATAAACAAAACAACACACTGGAGTAAATGCTGATGTTAAAATCATAAGACAAAGGGCGCAGAGAAAGGAGATAGGCCAGGCACAACAAATACATCTTGTTCATTCTGCTGTAGATTCCGTCTATCCAATCTTGGCAGATTCAGCCACGAGAGAAGCTGTCAGTGAAACGACATCCAGCAGAAGACATGAATATTTTACCAGACCATTGACAATTCAACAAGAAAATCACTGGAGTCTGTAGTAATGTGGTTTTACAGAAGAATGTTGAGAATACCAAGGACAGCTAAGAAAAGTAATGAAAACGTTCTGAAAGAGGCTAAAGCAAAAAGAGAGCTAATTTCCAATATTAGGAAGAAACAATCATCATTTTTTGGCCATGTAATGAGAAGAGAACAGCTGGAATATATTGTAACAACTGGAAAATTGAGGGACGAAGAGATAGAGTGAAGCAAAGAGAAAAGATACCAGACAGCTTAAGAGAATGGCTTGGCAGAAGGTCAACAACAGAAATGATAAATAACTGTCGAGATTGAAAGTTGTGGAGAGACATGATTACCATTGCCAGCAGGCCCGGCACATTGATGATGATGGTTGACAGTTCAAGACTGCTTGCTACCAGCCATCTCTGTCAAGACGTCAAAGGACATAGACACTTGTATACATCTACTTCTCTCTATCATCAACTACCATGCCTGCTGGCGTAGGTGATCATGTCTCTCCACAACTTTCGATCTCGACAGTTATTTATCATTTCTGTTCTTGACTTTCTGCCAAGCCATTCTCTTAAGCTGTCTGTTATCTTTTCTCTTTGCTTCCCTCTATCTCTTCGTCCCTCAATTTTCCCAGTTGTTACATATATTCCAGCTGTTCCCGTTCTCATTACATGGCCACAAAATGATGATTGTTTCTTCCTAATATTGGAAATTAGCTCATAATGATCATCATCATCGAGTGCCGTCTCCGCAACGAAGGTTGGCTACCATGGAGCGCTATTCTGCTCTGTCTCTTGCTTTGATGGTGCAGGTTGTCAAAGGCTGGTTTGTCCAGCTTTTGATGTAACTCGTCCATGTTAGTCTGCCTCTGCCTCTGCCTCTTTTACCTTGTATTTTCCCTCCAGGATCACTTTTAGTAGGCTGTTGTGTCTTTTAACATGCCCCAAAAATCACATTTGTCTTGTTTGAATTGTGTTTAGTAGTTCTCTTTTCATTTTTAGTTGTTTAAGACTTCATCGTTTGTTTTCTTTTCCTTCCATCCAATTCTACCTATTCTTCAATATATCCACATTTCAAAGGCTTCAATTCTCTGCTCTATTTTCTTGTGTAATGTCCATGTTTCTGCACCATACATGAATATTGAGAAGATGTAACATTTTGCTATTCTTAGTTTTAGCCCTGGTGTTATTTGTTTTGATGTTAGTATGTTCTTCATGACATTAAAATTACATTTTGCCATTTCTATTTTGTTTATTTCAGTTGTACATTTTCCATCACTGGTTATAGTATGTCCAAGGCGGTCATAATGATACTAGTCAAATAGAATGTTTACAGTTTCTATGGTCAGCACTACACACTAAATTTTAAAAAAAATTATTTTACGCATTTTAAATGAATTCTAACCTGCATGCAGTTTTCAATATAAGCGCGGCGATGGTTAGATATCACGAATCCGTGCGAGAAATCCGTGCAAATGAAGTTTTCCTTTTTATTATTATTTTGCGTGTACTTTTGAATAATAGAAACTGTAAACATTCTATTTGACTAGTAACATTATATGTATCTGTTTTTTTAATCCCAGTCGACAATCCAGCCGCTCGCAGAAAAAGGCAACGAATCAATTCACAGGAAGAGGTATGTTTACAGCACTGGGAATAATTTACAAATAAGATAAATATATATATTATATGTAATATAATAATATAAAAATATTTAAATAACCAGAAAAAAAAAATTAGTTAGCTGAGTAGCGGTGTTCCCTAGCGTTTGGCTTTTCGTGGCAAGGCGCTGTGCCACTGAGTACGGGTTCGATCCTGTTTTGGTCCATATTTTTTCAGTTGATTATTTGTCAATTTTTCCGAGTGCTGTGAACATACCTTCCTCTGAATTGATTCGCTGATTATCGTCTCGGTAGCTTCCCTCTATAACAATATTCATTTATTATTATTCTCTCCAGAAATATGCACCTGGGCTCATACTCTGGTGAATGCGAGGAATGGCGCTTTGCGTGAGTTACGATGCTTGAAGCGATATTAGACAGGAGTCTCCGAACACTTCTGGATACGTGGCCGAGCACATATAGGTTAAAACCAGTGTCCCAAGACCTCGATTCAAGTCTTGAACCTTAACCATTTTAGTTAAAAAAAAAAACAAAAAAAACAAACGATTAAGTTTTAAAACAACTAAAAATGAAAGAGCACTACTAAACACAATTCAAATAAGACAAATGCGATTTTTGGGCCGTTTTAAAAGACACAACAGCCTACTAAAAGTAATCCTGGAGGAGAAAATACAAGGTAGAAGAGGCAGAGGCAGACCAAGACTAACATGGACGAGTAACATCAAAGAGGGACAAGTAAGCCTATGATAACCTGCACCATCAAAGCAACGTATACATAGCCTTCATTGACCAGGAAAAAGCATTTGACAGAGTAAACAGAGAACAACTGTGGGAGATACTAACAACATACGGAGTAAGCCAACATCTAACCAACCTAATTAAAAGTCTCTACGTCAACAGCAGCTGCAGTGTCAGAACAGCAGCAGGCTAGACAGACCACTTCGAAGTTAGATCAGGTGTAAGACAGGGGTGCGTACTATCCCCCCCTACTGTTTATTACATACATGGACCATATATGCAAGCTAGCCAACCATCAGAGACAGAGGAGATCAACGAGCTTTTATTTGCAGACGATCAGGCACTAATACATGAAACAATAGAAGACCTACAAGAACACTTAAATAGACTCAACATCTCAGGCACAAAATTCAACATGAAAATCAACATCAACAAAACAGAAGTCATGAATGTCGCCAAAAATAAACAGAACATCAACATAACTATAGAAGGCAGACAACTAAAACAAGTAAAGGAATTCAAATACCTAGGTAGTCTAATGACAAACGATAATTCTCAAACAGCAGAGGTAGAATCAAGATGCAACAAAACTTGCCAAATCATTAGACAGTTATCACCACTATTGTCCAACAAGGAAATAACTATGGGGGCAAAACGAGCACTATACAATACAATCTTCATCCCAACGTTGTGCTACCAATGCCAGACCTGGACCCTAGATACAAGAACAATAAGAAAAATAACCTCTACAGAGATGAAATGTGTCAGACGGATGCCAGGAAACAGTCTGAGAGATAAGATCAGAAATTAAGAACTGAGATAAAAGCTAGGAATAGCCCCCGCCATAGAATATATAAGGAAACAACAGATAAAATGGTTTGGCCACGTGACAAGGCAGAAAGAACAAAACACTACACGAGCCTTCAACAAACGTTGTGAGAACACCCAGACCCAAGGGTCGACCACGAAAAAGATGGGTCGATGGAATATTAGAAGCACTAGGAAACTTAACAGCAACAGAGGCGAACAGAAGAGCAAAAGACCGCAAATTATATCCCCTCGACGCTGAAAGGCAGATGAGGAAGGAAGAAGAAGAAGAAAGAAGAAAAATAAAAATGTAATGGTTACACAGCATCTAGAAGACGGTCATGAGTTTTGTCAAGTGGCGTATAGGGAATATGCTGTTAGTGATCATAATTTTTATAGACCTTCGGCACATGATTTTTGGGGTAACGTGGTCAGCATTACACTCCTGCCGTTTTACTTTCCCAGAAAAAAAAATCCGGTACCCATTAACGGCTGGGTGAACTCGGAAGCCCTCGATCAGGATCGAACCCTAACCTCTTGTCCTTTGTAGTCAAGTTCACTAACACTGAGCTATCGCGGCTCCCTTAATAATAGATATAAAAGGAATTGAAGTCAACGGTCACAACATAAACAATTTGTGATATGCGGATGACACAGTATTAATAGCAGAGACAGAGAATGAGCTACAAGAAATGATAGACATAATAGTAAAAGAAAGCAACAATAAAGGTCTCAGTCTTAATAGTAAGAAAACAGAAGTAATGGTCATGTCGAAGAAACAATCATCACCATCATGCAGCATAAAAATAAACAAGACAAATCTGAAACAAGTGCAACGAGTCAAATACTTGGGCACAATAATAACATTAGATAGGAGATGCACCACAGAAATAAAAAGCAGAATAGCTCAGACCAAAATAGCATTTCAGAAATGAAAAACGTCTTATACAACAAATCTATGTCAATAGAAATGAGAAAGAGAGTTCATCGGTGCTATATAGAGTCAATTCTGACCTATGGATGCGAATCATGGACAGTAGACAAACAAATGAAAAGACGATTAGAGGCCACAGAGATGGGATTTCTCAGAAGAATGTTGAAAGTCCCTGGACAGCTAAAAAGACCAATGAGAAGTTCTCAAAGAGACCAACACAAAAAGGGAACTCCTAAGAAACATCAGAAAGAAACAATCAACATTTGTCAAGCACAGCATGAGAAGAGAAAAGTTGGAATACTGGTTACAACTGGCAAAATACAGGGAAAGAGATATCGCAGACGACAACGAGTGAAAATACTAGATAGCTTGGTGTCATGGCATGGAAAACAGTCAACAACAGAATTGATACGATGTACTGTGGTTGAGAGCTGTGGAAGGACATAATCGCCTACGCCAACCGGAATGGCACATGACAATGATGATGAGTTTTGTCTTAACTGTCCAACAACGTGCTAAGACCCCAACAATCATGTCGATGCTCAGATGTCGAAGACTAAGATGGCTGGGGCATGTCCAGCGAATGGAAGAAAAACGCATCCCCAAGCAAATACTTTATGGTGAACTAATACACGAGAAACACAATCAGCAGACCTATACGAATATTATATATAATAATATATACGAATCTTTCTATGATATAGAAATATTCGTAAATCATCTCTGAATGACTTCTCCATCTGTGAAAATGACTGGGAACATCTGGTAAGTAATCGCACAACATGGACAGCATGTATAAGAAATGTCATAACATCATTTGAGGCTGTGCTATGGCAAAACTGAAATAAAAAAGACATTTTTAAAAAAAAAGAGAAAACAGTGGATCAGTGTGGGCCTGACTTGTTCATTCTGTTGCCGTGTGTGTTTGTCAAACATTGGTAGAATCAGCCACGGGAGAAGCTGTTCGACAAAACAAAAATATACACAATAGCCTCCACTAGACTCTGACAAGACGAAAAGGACAAGATATGAGCTTTGTACCGAACTCTAGTAAGTCATAGACTCAGGGAAGCCCTAATTTCACTTGACTTCTATCTGTGTCAACATTAAAACGTGAACACGGAAAGAAGAAAATGGCACAGACTTTGGTTCACGATATTTCCCGTAAAATCGAGAGCCCCTCTTTCGTCAGCCTACACGAGAGCAAAGCTGTGTCCTTATTTCGCTATAGTCTGTTTCTGTCATCATGGGCGGCGAGGCGGCACGGGGTGAAAGCGAACGACGAGTCAAAGCCTGCGAGCTGGCGTGGGTTAACGATCACGTGACCCGGGCTGGGAGCGACTATGGCGATGGCTTGGAAGCGATGGGGTAGACATTTGAGGGCACGTTTTTGTACCGCATATTTTGAGCACTTTGGACTACCAATCTACTGTCTGGCCGGAAATACAGCTCCTAAACAAGCCTGAAGAAGCATAAGTGGATTAACATTACTTGTTACAATCTGCAGGGATTAGTGGATATGTCATTCTCGGCAGGAGCGACTATTTGACCCATGCGGTCTATATTTTCATCATTCTACGGTCGCCATCTTGAATGTGATTGAGGGCGGGAAGTGAGAGCCTGTTGGGGGTGAGGGAGGGAATGGCGGACGTAGCAAGGCCATCTGTAGCACGTAACACACACACGTCTAGTGTTTAGTCCTGATTACGAGTGTGTTCAACTCAAACTGTAGCACTGTTTTCATATCTCGTGGCCGGCGAACTGGTCTGTTGTGATTACAGCCAAGAGTTCTGTTTTGAAATTTACAAAAACCTCATTCAAGGATTTGAGAATATTTGTACCTTCTGACTGGTTTCATCAGTATCATGTGCCGTGAATGCAGGCTTTAGTGATCATGTCATACCACAACTTTATAATATATACAAAACTATACCTTATCATCATGTGCCATACCGGTTGGCACAGGCGATCATGTCCTTCACAATCTTCTACTACAGTGCATCGTATCAATGTGGTATGATTGCGATTGAATTGAGTTTAGTAGGACAAGAGGTTTAAGTCTGTCCTAGACGGTGCTCATCAGTTCTGTTGTGGCCTTTTTCCATGCCCTGACACCAAGCTATCCAGTATTTCTCTCTTTGTCGTCCGCGATCTCTCTTTCTTTTATTTTGCCAGTTGTAAACAAGTATTACCAACTTTCCTCTTCTCATGATGTGCCCGAGGAATGTTGATTGTTTCTTTCTGATGTATTTTAGGAGCTCCCCTTTTGTTGTTGGCCTCTTTGAGAACTTCCTCATTGGTCTTTTTGTTCTGCGTCTATTCCATTGTTGCCTTACATCAAGACAGTTTCCTAAAGTTGTCTATTGTTACTGTTACCCTCTACAGGTGGAACACAGTTAAATCAAAGTTTTGTTTTCCTATCACCTCGTAGCGACTGCACTGGGTATGTGACCTATTATGTATGTCCTTCCAGCAGACCTCATAAAACGATGTAAGAGCATAGATAGTTCACCTTTTTCTCTTCCTAGCTCAATGCAAACCGTCTGTCATATTTGTGTCCACTTTGGTTATAACTTGCAAAATAGATGGAAAAGATATCGCGGACGACAAAGAGAAGATACTAGATAGCTTGGTGCCATGGCACGGAAAACAGTCAACAACAGAACTGATACGTTGTACAGTGGATAGAGAATTGTGGAAGGACATGATCGCCTGCGCCAACCGGGGTGGCACATGATGATGATTATCTATCAATCACCCAGTCAACTGTCCTTTCGAGATGAAGACAGCACATAGGGCAGAGACAGCACATAGGGTAGAGACAGCTCATAGGGCAGAGACAGCAACCTAGGGTAGAGACAGCTCATAGGGCAGAGACAGCACATAGGGTAGAGACAGCTCATAGGGCAGAGACAGCACATAGGGTAGAGGACAGCTCATAGGGCAGAGACAGCACATAGGGTAGAGACAGCTCATAGGGCAGAGACAGCACATAGGGTAGAGACAGCTCATAGGGCAGAGACAGCACATAGGGTTAGAGACAGCTCATAGGGCAGAGACAGCACATAGGGTAGAGACAGCTCATAGGCAGAGACAGCACATAGGGTAGAGACAGCTCATTAGGGTAGAGGCAGCACATAGGGTAGAGACAGCTCATAAGGCAGAGACAGCACATAAGGCAGAGACAGCTCATAGGCAGAGACAGCACATAGGGTAGAGACAGCTCATAGGGCAGAGGACAGCACATAGGGTTAGAGACAGCTCATAGGGCAGAGACAGCTCATAAGGCAGAGACAGTCATAAGGCAGAGACAGCAATAAGGCAGAGACAGCTCATAGGGCAGAGACAGCACATAGGGTAGAGACAGCTCATAGGGCAGAGACAGCACATAGGGTAGAGACAGCTCATAGGGCAGAGACAGCTCATAAGGCAGAGACAGCACATAGGGCAGAGACAGCTCATATAGGTAGAGGCAGCACATAGGGCAAAGGACAGCACATAGGGCAAAGACAGCACATAGGGCAAAGACAGCACATAGGGTAGAGACAGTTCATAGGGCAGAGACAGCACATAGGGTAGAGACAGCTTATAGAGCAGAGACAGCACATAGGGTAGAGACAGCTCATAAGGCAGAGACAGCACATAGGGCAGAG